>OY482670.1:19017316-19020145 GCA_960531455.1 Urophora cardui | reverse complement strand
GGCGATCTTGGTACCTTCCATATGGCTCGCACTAAAAAACTGATTCGATTAGGCCGTTAATTTTACATGAGAATATGTATATTTTGTTTTTAATTCTGTGGTTTTTTTTCATATATGAATCTAAACCTATCATGGAATTTAAAAAAAAATCGCTGTTTTTGGAGTAGCCCACTCGTTTTTTGTCTAAAAAAAAAAAACAACAAGTAAGGAAGCCTAAGTTCGAGTGGAATCGAACATTAGATACTCAGCTGTATGCTTTCATTGTTTGTTTGCGTTTGATGGAAACACGGTGCAATTATATAAAGCGAGTGCTGCATAAAGTGGGCGTAGTCACGCCCATTTTCTAAATTTTTTATCAGTCATCCAACTAAGCATATCAATATTATACTTTGTGCAAAATTTCATTCCTTTATGACTTCTACTTACAAAGATGTCACGTTACAAATTCCACAAAGGGTGTTCCAGAAATATCTTTCTTAAACAGTAGGCGTGGTCATAAACCGATTTCAATAAATTTTTGCGTGTCTGTTAACACAAGTTATAAAAGTGTATAAACCAAGTTTCGTCATAATATCTCAATTATTTGTCGAGTTATGGGCTCCGAAATCTCGTTGATTCCTTTGTCTGAAAAGAGGCGGTGCCACGCCCATTTTCCAAAATTTTTCTATTTGTTGTTTCCGGTCTATTGTGGAAGTCATGCCACAAAATTTCAATGAATTATCTTTATATTTGACAAAGATATCGCTTAAAATGTTTTTATTAGGCCCCTTTAAAGTTCTCATATATAAAAGTGGGCGTGGTCGTCAACCGATTTCGCTAAAATTTCGAGCGTGTATTACCACAAGTAATGAAAGTGTACACACCAAGTTTCGTCATTATATATAAATTATTTGTCGAGTTATGGGCTCAGAAATCTCGTATATTCCTGTTTATAAAAAGAGGCGGTGCCACGCCCATTTTCCAAAACTTTTGTGTTTTTCGTTTTATGTCCGCAGTTGGACTCCTGCTATAAAATTTCAATGATATATCTTTATATTTGACAGAGATATCGCTTAAAATGTTTTTATTAGGTCACTTTATAAGACCCATATATAAAAGTGGGCGTGGCCCTCAACCGATTTCGGAAATTTTTCGTCCAAATATTTGACTAAGTAAGTATATCACGCGTACCAAATTTCATCGATATATCTTCAATGGTTTCTGATTTATGACTCATAAAACTTTCAATGTTTGACCCTTAATAAGTGGGCGTGGCACCGCCCATTTTCCAAAATTTCATCAAATTTCTTCCTAGGGGCCTGAGCTCAACACGTGGGTAAAATTTCATCGCTCCAGCTATATTAGTGACTGAGATACCAAATTTCCGATTATTTCTATATAGGAAAAGTGGGCGTGGTCATGGTCCGATTTCGCCCATTTTCAATACCAACCGTCCTAGTCTCGATACCAACTTGCATTCCAAATTTCATCAAAATATCTCAATTTTTGCGCGAGTTAGAGTGTTTACAGACGGACAGACGGACAGACGGACGGACAGACGGACAGACGGACGGACAGACGGACGGACGGACATGGCTCAATCGATTTCTCTTTTCACCCTGATCATTTTGATATATATAAGTCTATATCTATCTCGATTATTTCAATCTGTTACAATCCACCGTTATGTGATTAAAACTATAATACTCTGTGTACTAGTACAGCTGAGTATAAAAATCAGCTTAGTTATCCTGCAACATCCTATTTTCATATTCTGTGGCCGGAGGGAAGATCTGAGAAAATTTGCCGAAAAAAAAACGCATCTAATGTACATATGTAAACAAAATAAAAGAAGCGAGTTGGAGGTCGCAAAATGCGGCTTGCAACACACTTGTCCACACATACAAAAGAGCAGCAGCGGTGCAGCGCCTAAAGTGGCACATAAAAGTGTAATTTTTAAAATAAAACTTAAGCTTTGATTTTTCATGCGTAGATAAAGAGAGCGTGTTTGACTTTGTAAAAGCGGGAAAGGTAAAAGTGGCGCCGTTTTTATTTGATGTTGGTTTGCATTTTGCTTTTGCGAAAAGTTCACCTTTGTTATGAAAATGTGGGAAAGCGGAGATTTTGTTGTTGTTGAAAGGTTGAATATGAATTTATTTGTATTTTATGAAAATACGATCGCGGTGCTTCAAAAGACAAGGTGACAAATCATGAATCTATGCGTATGAACCTGAAACAAAACAACAATCGACCGTGTGGGTCTTCGAAGACGAGCCAAACCCAACGAAAGTTGTTCGTGGAAGAAGCACTTCGAAGCAAATGGAAGTCTTCGGAGAAATTCGAAAAAACGAACAAGGGAAGACGAATCATTGCCCACCGTGACAATGCGAGCTCTCACACATCGGCTCAAACTAACGCTTTTTTGACCTGCAAAAACGTCGAATTGATGGGTTCTTCCGCCGTACAGCCCTGACTTGGCACCCAATGACTTCTTATTATTCCCGTATATGAAGAAAGAAATGCGTGGTCAACGATTTTCGTCGCCAGAAGATGCTGTTCAAGCGTTCAAAAACCATGTTTTGGAGGTGTCTCAATCGGAGTGCTTCGACAATTGGCTTGAGCGCATGCAAAAGTGTATAAATCATGCTGGAGAATACTTTGAAAAACAACAAAACCATTTTTGATGATTAATATTCGCATTTTCATTATTAGGCTAAAAATATATCGTATACGGCTATAAGCAGATATGTAGTGTATGTTTCACAAGCAAATTATTTTTAAAATTATTTCTTGCAGCTGATGAACCTTCATCAGTAGTCTCTTAACTATCGTATACAGAAATCTAAATGA
>OY482670.1:18979816-19014816 GCA_960531455.1 Urophora cardui | reverse complement strand
ACAATTCGAACTTCATTTTTACCAACACAACAAACACAGTAAACAAAGATTTTGTGCAAACATTACCGGAACTATTTGCCATTAGCGGCGGCATTTAGCAAAACCAAACTCGCAAGTCACTTCCTCATTTTGTCTGTTCAATCATAAACTATTTATGCGTGGAAGTAAGAGAGAGTACATAGATATGTATAATATTTCTTTGCTCCATTATTTATTTTATTTGTTTGTATGGTACTCTGAGTCTTTACTTTAATAGTCTGCGTAAACTCTTAACAACTAATGAAACTTTAATGGCGCCGCCGGAAGTACATAAACGCAGCAACAAGGCAACAAACACTACGACTAACTTCATGGCAGCTAGTAAAAGTGTTTAGCTAAGAAATGTATGCATATATATATAAAAAGCTCTAAAAGTATTTAGTTAGATGAAGGCGTTGCATGTAAGTAGCTGGAGAAACACAAATAGTCTTATATAGTAGAATAAGCAGAAAAATGGGGTAAGTTTCTGTTGCGCACTAGGACATTAAAGGCAGCAGCAATAGAAATATCATCAGAGTCATGGCAGACAAATTATCACAAAAAAAAGAAATTATTCGGAGCAAATTAAAAAAGAATAATTTAATTTCCCAAGATACTTAGATGATTGTGGTCAGGAGTGATGATGATTTTAATGACCTTATAAACACTTAAATACATTAAACGGTTTGTGTCATTACTTATTACAATTAAATATGGAAAAAGGTAGATAGTTGTGCCTCTCTAGCAAATAATAGAGAGCAGACTACTCAATTAACTATACTCACATAATCTATAATCTATATAATCTCAGTTTAATGTTACTGTTCTTTAGAATAAATGAAGCCCTATTCGATGCAAACCATGAAAATGTTGTTACCACCGATTCTCCAATATATCATACAAAGAGCATACACTCAGGGAAAAACAGCATTTTAAAATCAAAAATAAAATTTTTATTTTCACAATGCACATTTTAAACCAAATCATTTTCATTTTAACAATGAAAATTTTTAAATTAAAAATGAAAATGAATGTTGATTCAAAAACTCGCTCTTTGTTCAAAATTTTCTTGTGAGAAAATATTTTTTTGTGAGATATCCAACAAAAACAATAATGAGAATCACTTTTTTTTAAATTTGTTTTTACAATGATTCATATAATTCATGGATTCTTTTTTAGGAAAAGGTAAGTATAAATAGGTTACTGGAATTCATAATAATGTATAATGTTCCACTATGTGATGGCGTTGGACTAAATGTCAGGTTGATGTCATGTTTCGAATCCGGAGGAGAATATAAAATAAAGAAGAAAACGGAGAATAAGGAGAATAAGAAATAAAGATAGCAAACTGTTAGGGCGAAGTAGAAAAGAAGAGGAGAACAAGCGGAGGCTATATTCTTGTAGTTGGGACTCGGATTGAGAGAAGATGAAGAGAATACCGTTGGATATAATTTCGAATCCGGAAGAGAAAATGATATAGAGCAGGGCTGCTCAACGCTCTCGTATTGAAAGTACAAAGCTCAGTACATCTACAAATTTTGTATATGCACTGAAAAATTTTTTTGCTCATTTAATTTTTTTTATGAATTCCAATAAAATATTTATATTAGAATTTATTTTCAAATGGTAGTATCAAATACATAAAAAATTTTTTTATTTTTTATATGAAAATTTTTTGAATACAAATTTTTTACAGTGCTTTCATTTTTTGAATTTTTTTTTCATTACAAATTTGTTATTGTAAATTTCGATTTCTTACGGCAGTGCTCGAGCTCCTATGCAAAGTGCATTTGCTCTGCACATTCAATATGAATCATAGGCACATTCATATAAAATTTTTTTATATCTGAGTGCTTATGGGAGTGCAAAGAAAATTTTATTTTCATATTTGAAGTGAAAATATATACATACATATCTGTGCCTATGATTCGGAACAAAACAAAAAGAATTGTGCTTTGAGTGCCTATGAGGTGAGCAGCCCTGATATAGGGAATAGTGCAGCGATTTTTCTCATAGTGCTTAAAATAAAAATAAACATTTTTAAATTTAAAATTTTTTTATTGATTTAAAAATCTTACAATGAACATTTTTTAAATAAATGTTGGTATTTACATCACTTTTAAATAGGTTTTTGCCCATTTTAAGCACGTTTTCATATGTTTTTATAATTTTTTTTTCCCTGAGTGTAAGAGAGTACAAAAGCAAAAACCAAATACGAGCATTTACGTTCATTATGAGCTCATTTTGGAGTCCGAAATGCATGTATTTCTATTCTGAAGGTGATTACTCGATATGAGCCTAGTTTCATAAATCAGATGGGCCTGAATGAGCATCACAAAATACTTCTTTTGGACTTATATTTTTTATTCTCTTATTTCTTATCTTATGTGACTCTTATTGGAATCCAAAAAGATTTATCTTCTTAGAGTCGTATGTGACCCTTTTTTCCTTCTTCTATGTCTAGTAAAATGAAAAAAATAATTTTTTTTGCATTTTCCCTACTCTGACCCAGTTCTCTTCATAATCCCTCCAGCCGGTTTACAAGTACAAATATGTAGCTTCATACCCGCCTGTCCTCTTCTCTCATTATGGAATCTTTTTCGCCTTCACTGCTTGCTATATAGTGTTGTCTATTTTGCATTCTTCTTCGGAGTTCAACCTGATATCAACCTGAAATTCAGTGCAGCGCAATCATATAGTAGGACATTAAACATTTTCGCCGGGGACTTCGAGAACCCAGTGGCAGAAACTCCAGGTCTGCCAAAACTCGGCGCTCAGAAGAGCCACGGATAATCTCCTGATGGCACCGCAACACCATTTATATCATTAGGAACAGGTACTCCCAGTTAGAGAACACAATAGGATGCTAAACAAGCAGTTCCTACTGGGGTGTCACTGCAGAGGCCATCCCAATAGCCACCTGCTACAACCCGAACCTCCCTCCCCCCCTCTGGCACGTCAGCAGCCACCTTTTTGACCTCTCCCCAGAGGTAGAGAAGTACATCAAACAGCCCCTAGATCCAACGGCGTAAAAGCAGGCCCTAAAGGAGATTCACACTGACACCCTCACTACCTTTGTTTCAGTCAGTCCGTCATATATAATACTTAAGGACCAACTACCCCCATTACAGCGGTAGTATTGGAGCTGCCGAGGGAAACCCGCATCACCCTCGCGCAACTACATACATTCAGGTTTTTGTAGCCGCCTCAACTCATACAGTCCCAGAATAGATCCTGGCATACCGAACGTATGTCCGACATGTAGAGAGACGCCACATGACACACTATATCTCTTTACATGCCCACGCAAACCAAGTCACTTAACCCATATGTCCCTTTAGACCAGCCCAAAAAGCAGTGCGTCGTTCCTGGGCCTCCCGTCAAGTCAGCCTGACGACAATTTTTGAGACAATCGTGCCGACTATGCAGGGCTTAGTACTGCTATGACAACAACAATAACCACAAAACTGTTACACATTTTTTTGATCTTTAGTGATGTTTTTATACTTCCGGTTTTTTCTAAAGCTTGGTATCCACATCATAAGAAATTGCTCAAGAAAAAATTGGCATTTATTTCTTAAGTAATTTTGACGTTTGATTTTCTCTTCAAGAAATATATACAATCGTATATATTTCTTGACAAACCCAGCGTTGCCAACCTCATTTTTCGTCAAAAATTGTAATAGATTTTCTTGTGAAGTGGATACTGCCTAAAGAAAATTTGACACAAGAAAATTTCTTGACCATTTCTTAAGCGTTTTTTTATATGGAGTTTTAGCATTTCTTGTGATGTGGATACCCGGCTTAAGATTATGAGAAAACAAAAAAAAAAAAGACAAGAATTGATTAACAGAGCCGGTCAAAAGAAAAGCAAACGGAAAGTGTATTTTATTCTCCAACGCATTTTGGCGTTATCAAACCCTTCCTCAGCGAGTCTATTTGATATACTATGTAAATCAAAAATAAACAAATTAAAAACAAAAATGCTTATGCTCATATTTCAAACATATTTCGCACTCGTATCGGATTCCAAAAGTCTGAGCGCTGCGAGTATGTTTGCTCAGCTCATCAAAGAACAAAATATCAATGCCAAAAAATTTCCATGTCACTCAACAGACATACATGCAACTGAATAATTTTACTTTCTAAACAACTTCTTCACTCATATAACACCGTTCTTTATATTTTAATCAAACTTCGGAATTCACTTTATCTCGCTTTCAGTGTTCTACAATTCCTGCGGCAGTCAACACTTTTCAATTCATCTAGTTGCATATTTGAACTTTCCACAACTCAATTACCAAACTATAGAAATCTTGAAAAGCAGTTTTGAAACAAAATCTAAACATAAAATTAATCAAACTTTAGTCACCTCAAATTGCTACACTTCGTATTTAGAAAGCAAAAAGAAAATATGGAATACACTTGAACTTCTGCCAACACGCTACGGGGCGTATACGTAACATGAAGCTAGAAAGATGAATGCCGGTGCACATGTACTTGTTTTATTTGATTGCTACAAGTGAGCGACGCAGTAAGATGCATGTCAAAGCTTGAGCGATAAGATGGATAGATATTATTTTACAAGAAAGTAAAAAGAGGGCAAACTTAATGGAAAATAGTGAGCGAAAATGGAAGTGGAAAAAGTGCAGGAAGAAAAGGGAAAGGTAAGTGCAAATTTAGAAAGCTACTTAATATTTGTACGCTGTGGCTTATAAATACATATGTATGTATATATATCAACATATTTAAGTATATATATATATATACAAGAACTTGTTTTTTTGCAAAAGTCGAAAGGTCAATTAATGTAGTTTTAGCGCAGTTATGCCGAAAATATCAAATGCATATATGTATGAGTACATAATATATTCTCAAAGAGAAACTCAACACTCGCTTGCTACATACATATCGCCCGCTTTATGCAATAGAGATTTAACTCGAAATTTTCGATTTCTGGGATTTTGCCATATATTTCAATAACTGGGTAGTGCCTTTGAGTTTAGTCTTATAAAACACTCAAAAAGATAAAAATGGCGGAAATAAGAGTGATTTTGTAGTTAACCGTAGAAGGAAACTATTAGAAATTATAAAACTTTATTTGCGCTTTCCCAAAAAAAATTTTTTTTGAGTTATATCCCTATTGAATAAAACGTGCGATATGTACATTAGACCGTATCGCAAAAAATAAAGTTCGCCGTACGCCTCCGCATATGATGTCTTTTTGGAAGACATTTCCGGAAAGTTTTTAAATTTTTTTTGGACGCCGCTAGATGTCGCTAAAATTTATTTTTCTCATATCTTCAGTATTTATAATCCGATCTCTAAGTTTAATACACCAATGTCTTTGGCTTGAAAGGGTGGCTTATACTATGGAATATTATTAACCTTATGTGCGCCATTGGGGTCACTACCACCCAGTACTTAATTTATACCACCCTAATGTACCTTTTTTATGTCTGGATGTTAAACGTAGTCAAAAATCATTAATCTTTGCAAAATAAGTATATCGATAGCTTCAGCAGAACCCGAAATAAAACACGTTCAACATTCCGAGGAATATACATAGGTTTTTCGGTTCCTTTGATCTTTCAGGTTAATTTTACAGAAAAATTTTCTGAGGAGATCCCGAGTAAAATTTTATGCCAAATAATTTTCTAGAACATTTTAACCCTCTAGCGACCTTAAAAATACTATTTTTTCTGATTTTCTAAAAGAAGGGTGTCAAAATAACCCTTTAATGACGGTGCTAGAGGGTTAAAATGTTCTGTGTTTGTTAAAGCTTATCAGCGCTGTGCGATGACGCAGGCAGAAAATATTTAATATGCTTTTAATTGCTTTAATGGTGGATTTTGCGGTGTAACGAAACAAAAAAACAATAAGAAAATTACAACAAATTACGCAGAGGTTTTTATACATGTGTATGTATGTACATTAGGCCGTCTCGCCTTATAGCATAGATGGCCATCCCATAGGCACGCGTGCCAATTTTTTCTCTTCTGCTTTCACACGTACACAAGATAAGCTTCACTGCATACGCACACATATAAGCATTTAGTATGAACCAGTGATGCCGACACTACGGTTTTGTTGTGATCGTGCTCATTCGACGCGCTACTTTCAAGTAATCAGGTTGCTGCGAAAAATGTTTAACTTAAATTGGGAAACAGATTTCTTAGTAATTAGCAATGGGAAAAAGGGGGCAAAATGTTTGGTGTGTCATAATGATATCGCCCGGGCGACCAAATTTTTTGTCGGACCCCATTATAGGACAATTCATGCCAGGGATTATGATGGCGTATTAAATATGGGGAGAGAGAGCTTGGTTTTGCGATTAAAAGGAGCGTTGAAAGCAGAACTTTCCAATACGATTACACTAAACCGTTTAGCATTACGGTCGAAAAAATTTACTTATCGCACTATTTGCATTATAAAAAGTCCCTTCTACTTAAAATTCCCTTTTCCGCATAAATTGCAAATGTTGTCAACATTGTTTTGACGAGACGCGTGAGCGACTTATTCTCCCCATTCTCTCATCGCTTCATAAAAATGAAATGTTTGAATGTGATAGTTTTGGACATCTGTGCCTTATAGGGACGCAAAAATAAAGTTCGCCGTACGCCCCCGCATATGATGTCTTTTTGGAAAACATTTCCGGAAAAGTTTTTTATTTTTTTTTTTCGGACGCCGGTAGATGTCGCTAAAATTTATTTTTCTCATATCTTCGGTATTTATAGTCCGATCTCTGAGTTTAATACACCAATGCCTTTGGCTTGTAAGGACGCCTCATACTATGGAATATTATTCCTACCCTGTCGGAAAAACAAGCAACCAAAAAGTTATGAATATTATTGACCCTATGTGTGTCATTGGGGTCACTACCACCCAGTACTTAGTTTATACCACCCTAATGCAATTTTTTATGCCTGCATGTTAAACGCAGTCTAAAATCATTGATCTTTTGCAAAAGAAGTATTTCGATCGCTTCAGCAGAACCCGAAATAAAACACGTTCAACATTCCGAGGAATATACATAGGTTTTTCGGTTCCTTTGATCTTTCAGGTTAATTTTACAGAAAAATTTTCTGAGGAGATCCCGAGTAAAATTTTATGCCAAATAATTTTCTAGAACATTTTAACCCTCTAGCGACCTTAAAAATACTATTTTTTCTGATTTTCTAAAAGAAGGGTGTCAAAATAACCCTTTAATGACGGTGCTAGAGGGTTAAAATGTTCTAGAAAATTATTCGCCATAAGATTTCAGTAGCGGTCTCCTCAGAAGAAATCTTTGTAAAATTAAACTAAAGGACCAAAGGAAGCTAAAATCTTATATTCCACGGAATGTTGAACGTGTTTTATTTCGGGTTCTACTGAAGCGATCGAAATACTTCTTTTGCAAAAGATCAATGATTTTAGACTGCGTTTAACATGCAGGCATAAAAAATTGCATTAGGGTGGTATAAACTAAGTACTGGGTGGTAGTGACCCCAATGACACACATAGGGTCAATAATATTCATAACTTTTTGGTTGCTTGTTTTTCCGACAGGGTAGGAATAATATTCCATAGTATGAGGCGTCCTTACAAGCCAAAGGCATTGGTGTATTAAACTCAGAGATCGGACTATAAATACCGAAGATATGAGAAAAATAAATTTTAGCGACATCTACCGGCGTCCGAAAAAAAAAATAAAAAACTTTTCCGGAAATGTTTTCCAAAAAGACATCATATGCGGAGGCGTACGGCGAACTTTATTTTTGCGTCCCTATAAGGCACAGATGTCCAAAACTATCACATTCAAACATTTCATTTTTATGAAGCGATGAGAGAATGGGGAGAATAAGTCGCTCACGCGTCTCGTCAAAACAATGTTGACAACATTTGCAATTTATGCGGAAAAGGAAATTTTAAGTAGAAGGGACTTTTTATAATGCAAATAGTGCGATAAGTAAATTTTTTCGACCGTAATGCTAAACGGTTTAGTGTAATCGTATTGGAAAGTTCTGCTTTCAACGCTCCTTTTAATCGCAAAACCAAGCTCTCTCTCCCCATATTTAATACGCCATCATAATCCCTGGCATGAATTGTCCTATAATGGGGTCCGACAAAAAATTTGGTCGCCCGGGCGATATCATTATGACACACCAAACATTTTGCCCCCTTTTTCCCATTGCTAATTACTAAGAAATCTGTTTCCCAATTTAAGTTAAACATTTTTCGCAGCAACCTGATTACTTGAAAGTAGCGCGTCGAATGAGCACGATCACAACAAAACCGTAGTGTCGGCATCACTGGTTCATACTAAATGCTTATATGTGTGCGTATGCAGTGAAGCTTATCTTGTGTACGTGTGAAAGCAGAAGAGAAAAAATTGGCACGCGTGCCTATGGGATGGCCATCTATGCTATAAGGCGAGACGGCCTAATGTACATACATACACATGTATAAAAACCTCTGCGTAATTTGTTGTAATTTTCTTATTGTTTTTTTGTTTCGTTACACCGCAAAATCCACCATTAAAGCAATTAAAAGCATATTAAATATTTTCTGCCTGCGTCATCGCACAGCGCTGATAAGCTTTAACAAACACAGCCAACATTATGGCGCGCAACTCTCCACACACACGTACATACTAGGGTAATCCTTAAAATCAAATTAAAATTTTTCAGTCTCACCCTCTAAATCGGTTAAAGTACCCCTAACTTGGTCAAAGATACCACATATTTATAAATATTGGTCGCGATCCGAGATTGGTAAAGGGTGTCGCACAGGGGCTTAACTTCGGGTTACGATATGAAGGCTCAAAAAATTAATTTTCTTTTTTTTTTAATCTAATAACCAAAATCGATACTCCAATCGCTGTACTCCGAGATAACACATATAAAATTTGATCCCAATCGAAGACGATTAAGGCGTATCGCAAAGGGTTAAAAGTTCAGATAACACTGGATCACAAAATGAAATTTGTTGTCTGTACTTTGGACGTGACTATCCTATCGATATGTAAAATCGGGTTCATTTTTAATTATTTTAATTCACGTAAAGGAGTAAAACCGAAGGTGAAAACATTGGTTTTAAAGATATTGCCTGACAAAAGTAAATTTTTTCTTCAAAAAATCGTAAAAAATCGAAAAAAAAATCAAATTGAATCGTCAATATTTCAGAAACTATGAGAGTTAGAGCAAAATGTTATAGGAGCCATGAAAAGGAAATTTAATTTTCTTTTGTTTGGTGTCACCTCAAGGAAGATATCTCACTGTAAAAATATATTCAGGATTAAGTGGAGCCATTGGCCAAATAACGGTAAATTGCCGATATCTCAAAAAACTTCCCATAGAATTAAAAATGAACGCGATTTTCGGAATCAGCGACCAATTTTACATATAGATAGGATGGTCGCGTTTAGAGTATTTTTTGGCTGTAGAGCAGTGTAATCAATTGGGACCCCTGTACGATGCCCCTTAACCGCCTCCGATCAGGACATAAATTTATATTTGGTACTCTTGAGCACAAGACTATCGATTTTGGGCAGTATATATAAAAAATGTAATTTAATTTTTTGGTCTTTATATGTGTTCAAGCTACTTGTACCAAACAGGTGCGACCCTGGGCACAGGCAATGGCAACCCGGTTGCGCAGTCGTTTTAAAAGCGAATTCGTGGTTGCCAGAGCAGCCATCCAAGCCTATATATAGAAGCGCGGTCGGCTCGGCGATTTCCTCTTCTATAACAACCGGCAGAAGCAGCAGTATCTGGTGTTCAATCATCTGATCGACTATAGAAGTTAAATTCCTTAGCAAATGTCAAGACATTGCTATAAAATCTATATAGTGTAAGAAAACTCTGAATTCATTTATTAGTAAAAAATATAAGATATATTTATATACCTCGGAAAAGTACATATATACGACATATATATTGTAAGAATCCATGGAACGAAAAATACAATAGAATTAAATGTGAAATGAGCATTACAAAAATGAAGTAAAAGCTAAAATTATTATTATACAAAAGGAATAAATGGGTGAAAGATTATTGGTAAGCTAATAGAAATATATCGACATTAAATAAATCGCCTTAAAGCGAACCATGGTCCTTGCGAGCCATATGTGAGCTGGCAACACTTAACTCCGAAAGCTACTCGCTACTTTGAAAGCGCCATTTTCAACCACCAATTCAGTCATTTTTTCACATTCGTTTAAAAAGCCACAGGGCATCGTATATTTATCATCGGGAAAAATATCAAATTAGTGAAAAAATTCTTTAAAATAATTCATCGAATCGTTTGAGAACATATAGCATTATTTTTATCTGCAAAGTGAGTGGTGTCGCAAAAATTGCAAGCAAACTGCAGGCGAAAATATATACGTACATATATGTACATCTCGGTGCCAGAAACATATCTACATTGCCATATATGTAGGTACGATAAGCCACCAGAAGTAACAAAATAAATGGCTGGCGAAAATATTCATCGCAGTGCAAGGTGCATATAATTTACATACACGATCAGCTACGCCAGAGAAAATAAAACCTGTGTGCTAACAAAAGCAGCAAATCAAACGGCCAAAAAAGATACCCCCCAGGAACATTCATTTTATATGCTTCGAAGTTTATGTAAACCAAAAAAGCCGTGAGTAAAGTGTCAAAAAGTATATATGTACATAATTAGGTGCACGTGTATAATGTAAGAACATACATATACACATATATATATATATGTAACCCAACGTACACGCGGAAAAAACCACTTTTCAGGCAATGCACTCGTGATTATATATACATATCCATAAACTTACGTACATACATAGAAATCTTCAGCGATATTTATACACTAATCCCATTTTAACATAACGCATAAGCATTTACATATGTAGGTACGTACATTTGTATGTACCAACAATACAATAAGACAAATTATTCCAATTTGCTAAATTACATATATACATACATATGTAACGGACATATGTACATAAATGAGCATATCATATACATATCCATATATGTAAAAATATAGCAACCGCTATTCCGAAACCACGCGCTCTATATGTAGATATATAGCTACATACATATATACATAAATACATATGTATGAACAAGATCATCGACTTGGTAATTCTTTGTAAAACGAGCTGTCAAAAGAAATCGAATCAAACCGTTGTACATACATACATATGTACATATATATATATGTACCCACTTTGATGAAAATACATATTTACATATAGCAAGGACGGTTTAAAACTTTTATACCAAATTCAAATAGCCAATTCAAATGGTCAATTCCGCCAATTTCAATTTTTAAATTGTACTCGCAAAAATCACGCATGCTTCCATATGTACATACATACATATGTAAAAGCTGTCCAGACAATCGCTGAAAAAACTTAACATAAAATATTTCCGTAAGATTAACATAGGTCTGTTAGTTAACATATTTATTCTGGAAAACAGCACATATGTGACATATCAATCATTTCACAGAACTCGTTGGCACAACATTACATTCTATCAGCTGTACATACATATGTACACCATGTTATTTAACGTATGTCTATTCCGAAAAACTGCATATCTCACTAATTTAACCCGTTGGCACAACATTCGTATGAAGAAGTTAACATTTTAAAAACAATCGAAACATATTAGCATACATTGGACCTGCTGCCAACATATGTACAAACGTTTATAATTTAGAAAAAATTATTTAAATAAGTACATATGTATGTATGTTACGATTTTGGAGGTGTCAACGAATCCATCAATTCAGCTATGTACAGATGTATGTATATCCCAGCGAACATTTGTTTGGGTTTTCAATTCTAATCGTTACCAAGTATAATTTTTTTGCAAACACTTTCTACAACGAACAAATTTGGTTCAATCGAAATTTAATCTCATGAAAAGGCATAACTAATCAGCTTAATTATGCAATATCGTCTATTGATTTTCAATCCATCACCATATACGGTTTCGTCGCATCGTTCCAGTACCGCAGATATAAAGCAAATTACAATCAAACCCAAAATTAGAAGTTTATCTTTCTTTTTCTTTTCAATCAATACGGCTACGTCGCACCGCTTACGTGCCATCGATTCCAAAATTGAACTCAGTACCCAAATTTTGAAAATTCCCTATCATTACTCATGTGAAACGGTGACGTCACATCGCTTACGTCCGTTCATAGGAAATTAGATCGCATACACAATTTGCAAAATGTATATATACTTTTTCATCATCAAATACGGTTATGTCGCACCGCTTACATATCGTATATCAACAAGTAATATCAAATGCCATTAAAATTCATTCTCTCATTCCCACGGCTACGTCGTACCACTTACGTACCGTAAATACGGAAATATATCATTCAGTCAATATGAAAAAATTTTAAATTATTTTTTGTCATTCGATACGGTTACATCGTACCGCTTACGTACCGTAGTAACCAAATAATTTAACCAATAAACATCGCCAACAATTAAGAATCATTTTACATGGATACGTCGCATCGGTTATGTACCATGTATAAAACGCAACTAAATTCTTAATCATTGTATGAAGAAGTGTTACGTCGCACCGCTTACGTAGCACACATGCAAATCATCTACAATATCAACCTATATATTAACTATTTTACCCAATATAATATCGTTACGTCGTACCGCTTACGTAACATATAAGTATATTCATCCAGTTTATCATATCAGCGCTAAAAGCTTTTACGTCACACCGCTTACGTAAAACATTAGCATAAAATTTATCTACGGGCAAATTGCTGTTACGTCGTACCGCTTACGTAACACATGCCTCAAATTTATCCAAACCGATTATCAATTTAATACCCACCTACAGTTACGTCGTACCGCTTGCGTAACACAAGCATACTCCATCTCCAATCCCTATCATCGCTAATTGTTATTACGTCGCACCGATTGCGAAATACATTAGCTTAAAAATTATCTAAGTGCAATTGCTGCTACGTCGTACCGCTTACGTAACACACGCACACAATTTCAAACCAAATCCCTTACATTCCATACACTACAGTTACGTCGCACCGCTTATGTAACACCCGATTTGAACTACGCCATCCAAACCTGTCTTAACGAATTTTCTCGATCTCGGCGAACAACTTAAATATACTAGCAATTTAAACTCATTAACCATCAAGTGCAATTACGTCGCTCCGCTTACGTAACGCACCATCAACCAAGTTCAATATCAGACCTACATATTTCATTCCAAATCATCTCAAATTTCAATATGTCGAATAGTCAGGATCTAAAATCCAGATTCCTCTTTGAATCAAATCATCTTATTCAGTTCTGTTCCCACTTCCAAAAAGATAAATCCTACTACCAGACTGAATCATTACTTGAAGTTAAACTCCAAGATCTCAACAACCGCTGGGAAATTCTAAGAAACTCTTACACACACATATGCATTGCTGACGCCAATTCAGTTTCAGCAGAGTTCAAATCAGAAGCTCATACCAAATTCCAATTGTGTGAAGACAATTTTTATAGGTGCAAAGTGCAAATATTAGATCAAATTAAAATGTTCCGAAAAATTCCCACAAATATTTCCAATTTCACCCATTCAATTCAATCCCACTCAGACAATATGACAACTAGTAAAATACAGTCCTGTCATTCTGAGGTTTTTTCTGGCAGTTTCGAAGATTGGCTCTCCTTTCGCGAGATGTTTACCGCAAAATATTTGAATAACCCTCAACTCACTCCTGCCCAAAAGCTTTATTCTTTACGATACAGAACACGAGGAATAGCCGGAAGCATCGTCAAAAAATACTCTTTATGTAATGAAAATTTTGCTCTTGCGTGGGAATCTCTTCAAACGCATTACAAAAAAAACATTCCCGAAAATTCATCTCAATCATTTTCTATTGCCACTTCGTTATTGGCTAACGATGCAAATCAAACAGACATATCCGAATATTATCTCAAACAGTCGAAAAATCCAACTTTCGAAATATCCAAAAACAGCAACCTCACTCCCGAAGGTTATCCAGATATTATGCAAAACCAGCTTGTAAGCAATAACGAAACTACTCTAGTACCCATGTCAGAAGAAGATATCAAAATTTCCCATAAAACACTTCCAATTAATGCAAGCACTCAAAAAATCACTCAACTCAAAGAACTTTCGAAATCCAAAACCAAGAGTAGAAATTTCTCCTTGGAACCGAAATTTTCTCGCCCGGCAGGCTGGCTATTGCCAATTATTACAAAACTCAGTAAGAAAATGATAAGTCGCCCGAGCTTACAACTACTCCACTCATCGAAAACGATAGAAGATATTCCAAAGCTTTATCGATTCAACAACGTATGCAAACCCCTTTCGTGGCTGCAAAAACCACCAAACCTCCTAGCACAAATTATTCCCAAAGCTCAAAGTATCAAATTCAAAAATATTACTCGTAATCGAAATCACATTTTACTTTGGCGAAACGGGCCAAAATGGTTAGTAAAAATTCTCGAACATTTCCCATTAACATTTTGCTCCGAAATTACTATTCCGGAAATAAGAAAATGCACACCAATTCATCTAGGTCATCATAAATACATAGTCCATTTATCTAATTCTAAAATACAGTCCACTCCCGAAGCTACTCTCAAGACAGTAATATTTTCTCATAGCGAAATTCAAGCTGCAAAAACTCGACTCGCAAATTCTCAGCCAAATCCAGAACGCAGTTCTCTATTCACGCGTAATCCGGTCTCAGATAAAATATTTAAAAGTCTCCTAGCAAACGCATCACTTTTCTGTAACGAAAGAAATCCAACCATTCTACCAAAATCCTCAAAATTCTACCACCTATATCTCCAATTCCTAGATATGAAACGTTCAAGTTATTTCACTAATATTACTCTCAATTCCAGAAACAAAAGGGTGTATTTTTTTTCCAAAACCATCATCATCTCGTCGCCGAAGTACCACCTGGCACGCACGCATAGCGCTATCAAGGGCACTTCACAAGGCCATCGCAAAGTACGTCATAGGCAAATAGACAAATCACCGAGGCAAGGCGGGTGGTCACCGAAGCCATTGGCGGGTTGGAATGGGGACGAACTTCACTGCAAGTTGCACAAGTGCAACGGGGGCGCCGTGTTCAAGCTACTTGTACCAAACAGGTGCGACCCTGGGCACAGGCAATGGCAACCCGGTTGCGCAGTCGTTTTAAAAGCGAATTCGTGGTTGCCAGAGCAGCCATCCAAGCCTATATATAGAAGCGCGGTCGGCTCGGCGATTTCCTCTTCTATAACAACCGGCAGAAGCAGCAGTATCTGGTGTTCAATCATCTGATCGACTATAGAAGTTAAATTCCTTAGCAAATGTCAAGACATTGCTATAAAATCTATATAGTGTAAGAAAACTCTGAATTCATTTATTAGTAAAAAATATAAGATATATTTATATACCTCGGAAAAGTACATATATACGACATATATATTGTAAGAATCCATGGAACGAAAAATACAATAGAATTAAATGTGAAATGAGCATTACAAAAATGAAGTAAAAGCTAAAATTATTATTATACAAAAGGAATAAATGGGTGAAAGATTATTGGTAAGCTAATAGAAATATATCGACATTAAATAAATCGCCTTAAAGCGAAACAATATGATAATCTGAACTTTGACCCCTCTGCGATAACACTTAACCGTTTCCGATTGGGAAAAAAATTTATATGTAGTATCTTCGACTATATTAGCATCGAACTAGGGGCTGAGATTGAGGAAATATGCTATAAAATGTTGCTCTATATATTTGGCGACCACCCTAGTACACACACATCAACTACTTTTCTGAAAATGCTTGTTGTGGCAGCTCAAATTACACGCTTTGCGGCATTTAAGTAATGCCAAACGATCTTGATAATGAACGTCAAATTTATGTTTGTATGTTTCGTGTAATAAGAAAGTTTTACTAAAAATATGACATTTGGGAATTTTATGCATAGTTTGATGGCGGTTGTTGATGCTTTTGAGTTAAAGAGTTTATAGACGGAGAGAAATTTAATTTAATTTCAGCTTTTGGAACTATGTTGCGTGAATTGGTGAATATATGAACGTCCGGTAGGCATTTAAGTCAACCAGCTCATTTCCACTGTAACTAGTTGAGTCTAAGTAAAGTAATGGTCTGACCTTTTTTAAAACCAAGCGCTTCACTTCTGCGTACTTTTTACGTTACAAACAAAGGAACAAGACATCTTTCTTCTGAAAAAAAAAAAAAATATTACGTTTTAACTATGCACTAACTTTAATCCGCCTAAAGCGCCTGAAAATATACTACAAAAAAAAAAAGAACGATTGGCTGAAGACATGAAAACATGTGTAAAAAAACTCTAACCCTCTCCTTCCCAAATTAAGAAGCAGATGTAGAAAAAAATCGAACAATGGTTTTTTCTAGTATAAATAGCATTTAAAATGATCCTGCATTAAATTTTTTTTGATATCTGTATTCCAGTGGGTGTTAGGGTTTGGTAGCCATATGGCTACATTGGGAATTAATGCATACAAATTTAAACATATTTGGTTGTATGAAGTTTATCATTTATTTATACTTTTTTGCATCATTTGCTATGAAACAAATAAAAAAAAAATATTTTTTGATGTTAAATACAAAGCAATATTAAATTTTGTACATTTATGTCTAGAAAACGAAGTCCTGCTGTTGCAATATTTGCGTTTTCCTTTTTCTAAATAGATCGCGTGTCGTTTCTGCTTGGTGCTGCCTGGCACCAATTGGATATACCAAGGGAGGACGAGTTAGTCTTCACCTGATCTTCCCAACGCAGTGGAGGTCTACCTTTTCTTCTGCCTTTAGCAAACATCTGGGACGTGATAAAATATGCGTAAGTAGTATTTTTGTTTCCAATTTTGACCTATAAAGTCCAACCATCATATTGCTTAGGTTCGCCCCACTCATAAATCGTTGCTAGAGTTCAGAGCGGAAATTGCAGATAGGATGATAAATGCTGGTTTTATTAACGACATAAATTGAGGAACAAGACAGCAACCGTCCAATTCCAAAAACGCAGACGAAATCATGTACTAAAAGACCGGTTTCAGGCATATAGAGTGATGGGGCTGGCCATTGGCCATTACCAATGTAGAAAAAGAAAATATACAAATATTGCAACCGCAGGACTTAATTTTCTGGAATTAAATATAAATAATGTAATGTTTCTTTGTGTTTAACATAAAGAATTAATTTAGTTGTTCTACGCAGGCTTCAGGTCAAGTTGAAACAATGTTTAACAATTTTATTTTTCCCAATATATTTCGGTCACCCACGGTGATAAATCTCAAGGGATTCCTTTAACACGGCACTTTCCTTTGACATGTATTAAAAAAAAAAAAATTAATTTTTATTAGTTTCAGAGCAAATGATGCAAAAAAGTATAAATAATGATGAACGTCATACTACCAAATAAGTTTAAATGGTAACTTTTTGTATGCATTAAATCCCAATGTAGCCATATGGCTACCAATCAATTTTAGCAAATATATTCACTCTTACTTACACTTTTCACCTTCTTATTGCTAAAATGTATTTTTCAAGCATTAACTTACACGAAATTATTTTTTTCGTACGAATAAATAAATAAATTGTATATATTTTATTGGTAAGAAACTTATAAACCAGCCGAATGCAAAGGGCACGTGGGTTGCTAAATAAATGTCAAAATTTTCAATGTTTGCCAATGTATAATTAGAAATATTGAGGGCTAAATCATTTAAGCAATGTTGGTTTTAAGCATTGTTTTTTTTAAATGGAAAAAAATTCCGTAGCAAGACGTTTAAATATAGATTTTTAATTTGGTAGCCATATGGCTACCATGGGAAGGAAAGGGCTAAAATGAAAGGAGAAAAAAGTGAGTTATAGTAGATAAATTTAAATATAAAAAAAATATTAGAGTTATTACAGGAAAAATGTACATCTGCTAAAAAGTAATAACTTGGATAATTTAGAGAAATTACTGAAATTTAAAATGTTTGTATAACCATAACTGTGTTGCTATTGGGACAAGCATTATGCGATTTGTGCGGCAAACTTCCGACATTTGTGCACGCACTAGTGCTTTAGTTTATAGTAGTTCTTTTTAAAAAAAATATTGCCGTTACACACTGGTCAGCCCCCATACACAAAAGTAAAAAAATTTGGTGTTTCAAAAAGAAACTTCTGTCATGCATTTCCGTGGGAAATATATTGAATTTTATGGAAAACTTCCTTCTATACGCAATAGACACCATTAACTGTTACTTTGGCTCATTTAAAGTCAACACATTTGAAACAAATTTTTTCTGGAAAAAGTTTGTGTAAATAAATTTATTATGATTTTTGCAATATTTCAAGTTTGAGTGCTAAAAAAATGCGGATAACTATGGAAACGCAAGAAAAAGGTGTGTTTCATAATTTAGCGAAAGAAAACAGTGAAAACAATTTATTTTTAGCAAAATACAAGATGAAGAAATCTTGGCTTTTCTATGAGCGTAATTTTCAAGCATTAGCATTTTCATTTAAACTTCTAACAATTAAGGACCACTCTGGACCAGGTCTTACAAGCAGATTTGGGTTCCTTCAGGCCTTCTCTTAACCCTAATCCTCTCAGCCTCTCTTTAAAGTTTAAAAGCGGATTATTCCTAAACCAAAAAAGCTTTTTGCCTGATATTTTGGGTATTCCTTCATTTGTGTTCATAAATTATAAAATAATTTCGATCTTTGGGCTATTTATTTATTTTAACCAATTTTTTTGCAATCGTATAAAATTGTTACGAAAAACCGAAAGTGAGCCTCAAAGACTCACCTTAAGTATCTTTATAGTAATAAGCTTACATTTCTAGAATTCAACTAAATTTTGAATCCGTTGTTTACAAGGTTTATCCAGTGAGGTTTTTACATTGTGAACTCACCACACTTCCCCCGGATTTTGGTGAATTCGTCGTATTTCACCATAGATCTTTAGATCATATGATGTCATAAAATTATGGAGAACGGTAAAGTCAGCAATTTCAAAAGCATTAAAATCTTATAATTTTCTGTTTACTGAGATTCTAAATTACGGAAAAAATGCGTCCAGATAGAGAAACGAACGATGAGCTGCTTTTATGCGTAAGTATTTCCACCACGAACGTCGCGTTTTAAAAATTTGGAATTTGGTTGCGGAAAATATATATTAGGGGCGATCATATGAAAAAATTATTCATATTCATTTGATTCGTAGTTTTTCTCATTGTGTGCACAAAAACAAATTTACAACAGATGTAATAAAACCATTTGTTATTGTTATGAACATTCAACAACTGCAAAAATGTGTGAAAATTGCAGTTCATTAATATGCCCTATTTTATGAAATTACTTTTTTATCTTTATATACTAAAAAAATTGTCATAAACCGTTATAAGAATGTATAAAAATGCTTCTGCATTCATTACTGCATAAATAAAAGTAAAAAACAAATACCAAAATAATGTGTTTCAAAATTTCCCCATAGGTGAGCCTCAGAGTCTCACTTTCGGTTTTACGTAACTTTTCAAAATTCGGTGATTAGGGTTAAGAAGCCTGCTTATACATTTTTCCCTTTTTTCCCTTTTTCTTAAAATATCATATTAAGGGCCGTTTACTCAACCTCTGATTAACGCTAACCACGGTTAAAGTCCGGTTAAATCTCATTATCGACTTCATCCAACCATACATTTAACATGTGATCGATAATGCAGTCCAGAGCTTAACCGGACCTTTGTCCTCCGGTTAGCGTTAATCAGAGGTTGAGTAAACGGCCCTAAGTGTAACTAGTCTATACAAAATATTGTTGCCCTTTTACGATTTTTTTTACATATTTACATCGACTGTTTTCGATAAAACTTTATTTTCGATAAAATCTGAGTAATTACGTTTTATCCCACTCTCCATATAATTTTTTTTTGATCCCGCGGAATATCGCGGAATAATTTTTTTTAAATTGTAACTTTGTTATTTGACATCGGATTTTTAAAATTGAAATGTCATTAGTATAATCTTTGGAAGCTCTATATTTCCTTCTAATGTCCTTTTGACCTATGAAGTCATTTTCACAGAGTTAAGTCACCTAACCAAGCTTTTCATCCAAAGTGTCCTTTTTGTTTCACAAGAAAAAATCGCCAAAAATAAAATATTTATCGGATCTCTCTGATATTACGCTTAAAGTCTTTGCAATTAAACGGGCAAACTTTTAAAGGAATACAACTTTCCTGATTTTTACAACTTTTTGTAAAAAACTTACTTTGAAAATCAAAATTTTTTCAAAAATCGCAAAAAATCCACAAAATTTTAACTTTGACCAGCTATCGGTGGCCGCTGTGGTGCAGTGGGTAGAGTGCTCGCCTGCTGTGCCAGAGGTCTCGGGTTCAAACCTCGGTCCGAGCCAAACACCAAAAACCATTTTTCTAATTAGTAAAAATCCAATTATTGGGTTTTTTTAAGAGCAGCGGTCACCTCTCGGCAGTGGGCGGCATACCCTCCGAGAGTATTTCTGCCATGAAAAAGCTTCTCACAAAAAAACAAAAATGCATTCGCCGTTCGGAGCCGGCATAAAACTGTAGGTCCACCCAATTAGTAGGAAAAACAAAAAAGAGCACACCTCGAATTGGGAGAGAAGCTCGGCCATAAAACTCGTCAGAGTTATAATAGCGCCATTGTATTATTATATTATTAGCTATCGCTCAGAGAGCTTTTATTAGACCACTACAAATTGTATGTCGTTTGAAGCGTATTTTAATTGCTTTTCGAACGAGATACCGTTTATCACATTTGTAACTCCAGCGAAAATAATTTTTGAATTAAGTGATAACAAAAAAACACAAAATTATCGTTATCTCAAAAACGTAAATATAAAAAAAATTAAAAAAAAAAAAAAAAATAGTTCCAAGCTTAGCAGGTCAATTCCTATCCTCCCCCATTCCTGGTTTTCTTGTTTGTTTTTTGGCTGTAAACTAGTGTTAGTGGTGGGCGTGGATTACAACATATCTCCTTTTAATTTTTCTGAAAGAGGAGTCGTATAGTGGGACACCAATGTGCCAAATTTGGTTTCGGTAGGTCCATCCGTTTCCAAGAAATTGAGTTTTATCCCACTCTTCATACAAATGTGACCAGTGTGCGTTGCAACTAACTGTAAGTCAATATATTTTTCTATGTGAGGACTATAGATGCTTTAGCCGGCGCTTTTGCCAAAAGACTTGCGGCATAATTTTTGAAAAGTTCAACATTTCAAATGGAACTTCAAAATTCAAAACAAAAATGCAAAAAAGAACAAACACGTAACAAAAAGCGAAAATAAACCTTAAATTTGAAAAAAAAATACAAAAATAAAAAAAATTAAAAAAGAAAGCAAACATTTTAAAACAAAAAGCGGCTCGCTTTGCTTAGCTTTTTTCAGCTCTGGAACTGCAAACACAAACAAGACCATTTAAAAAAGTAGGTCAAATGCTCGCAGCGTGCGTTTTAAAGGGTTTTCCTGTAAAAGCCAAAATATCTGAATTTTTATTGTTTTATTATTGCAAAGTAGTCAAAATATGTATGTACATATATGAGCAGTTTTGCGCACAAGTAACAAAGTTAAACTGAGCAAGCGAGCGAGCACTACTCGTAAAGTGCCAAAGCGCAACTAAATTTTGTTTGAAAAAGTAACTGAAAAAAAAAACTCTAAAACTATGTTTATGTGCATAAAAGTAACGAAAATAAATACATATATAAACGCAAATTTTATCGCAATTGAGGTGATTTGCGTATTCGCAGAAGCAACAAATTTATAACAAAATACAAAGTACTTGCTAAAAGTTTACTTACAACAACTTTATTTGCAACGCTTATCACTTTTACGTGCATCCCTTTGTGTACATATATTTATGTGTGCAATTGCACGTGCTTTTTGGAATCAACTGCAATGCCCACTTGTATTTAGTAAATTTTGCTAACCTTCGCATACAGTAATTGCACACGATTGCGTGTTTGTAGCGCAATCAATGTTTGAATTAGTCTTTTGATAAAATGTTTGAGTTGGATCCGTTAGATGCTACTGGCAGTGAGATAATTGGTAACCCCACTTTCTCGTTCTGATTTTTTTTTTGTGTGCTACTGAGATCGTACCAAAAACACGTCTTGGTCAAAAGGCGTAAAAAAGTATCAGACAATGATGATGATATTCATCATGATATTCTATATTAGGAAGTAAGTACCTGGATGACCGACCTTATCTCGGGCTGCCATTTTCTCGAAATAAAAAGCTAAAATATAAAAATTAGTTGCAAAATGAAACTTTTCAGAAGTGTGCGCCCGAGACTTCTTGTATACGAAATTTCATGAAAATTGTTGAAGCAGTTTGTGAGATCCAGGACTAAAGTAAATCCGAATCGGTTGGCCGCGATACCTCTACCACTTCAAGTCCTTTTCCTTCTCACTCTACCTATCTTTTTCCCTTCTCTTTCATCTCCGTTTCCTTTTTCTTTTCCTTTCCCTTTCCTTTCCTTTCCCTATCGCTTTCACTAACCCCTTCTTTTCTCTCCCCCTCCTATTTGTTCTCCCTTTCCCTCTCCCAACCTCTCTCTCACCCCTACCCTCTCCCTTTTCCATTACTTTCCATTCCATTCGATTTTAATTTTCCTTTTCATCAATATCACCCAGAAATTTTCGAGGGTCATCCAGGTCCACGTTTTGACCCTTATCTGGAGACCTGGCCTAGGCATCACAATTAAAAGTATTCAATGTTGAAGTCCTCATCAATACTTTTCATTTGATACCAATATCGCTCAGAAACTTTCGAGTGTCATCCAGGCCCACGCTTGACCCCTATGTGGACACCCGTCCTAGGCATCACAATTAAAAGAGTTCTATGTTGAAGTTCTCATCAAGACCTTTCATTTGATACCAATATCACTTAGAAACCTACGAGGGTCATCCGAGTCCACGTTTTGACCAATATCTCGGGACCTGGGAGAAAAGTTGGGAAAAAAATAAAGTTTTTCGAGAATTCACCCGCGAAGCTCCCTGCATTCCAAATTTCATGAAAATCGTTGGAGCCGTTTCCGAGATCCTGATTATATACATATATATGTAGATATACACAAGAATTGCTCATTTAAAGGTATTATATAGATATGTACACATATGACATATGAGTTGGGCGGTGTTTGCCCTTGAAAGGAATTTATTTTGAATTTAGGAAATGGGGCACGCATTGCTTCCGTTTTCTACAAAGTTTTGTTGCCGAATATTTACTTATATCATTTTACAATGGAATCTATACAGTCCTTGGTAGGCGAAGGCGCTGAAATAAACGGTGAACGGATAACGGGACCAATAAGAGAAGCGACGAATACTATCAGTAAATATCTACAGCGATACGGTTTTGCGGATACTTTAGTAGGTCTGAATAATTCAAATAAAGAATAAGTTTGGTTAACAATTCGAAAACGATTATAAATGAATACATTTTTTTATTTATACTAGAGCTCTAAATACCCGGGTATCGAAGAAATCGAATTGATCGTTTTTGTTTGAAGCCCGTTTGTTGTTCAAATGCCCGTAAAAACATTCGAGCATTCGAGCTTACAAACAAAAGAAATGTGTATCGAAAAAACAAAAATAAAAACAACTACATATGAAGAAGAAAACAAAATAATAAACAAAAGAAAAAAACAAACTTCAAAATGCCCGAATTGTTCAAATGCCCGTACCATGGAGCAACAATAAAGCAGAATGCATAAGATCAGCTGACTTCTTCTTCAATCTTCATAAACACACGAACACAAGCATTTTTTTTGTTGACATATGCCACACACACACGCACCCTAGCATTTCCATAGGGGCCGTATCTGTCAAATTCTTCTACATTCCTCTTTGCATGACACTTATGGCCCCATTATGTATGAAGGTATGTCGTCATGCGAAAACCTTTATTGTTGAATCATGGCCCGTACAAACCATGGTATAAACAAGTAAGGAAGCCTAAGTTCGATTGGAATCGAACATTAGATACTCAGCTGTATGCTTTCATAGTTTGTTTGCGTTTGATGGAAACACGGTGTATTTTATATAAAGGGAGTGCTAGATAAAGTGGGCGTAGCCAACTAGGCATATGAATATTATTCTTTGTGCAAAATTTCATTCCTTTATGACTTCTAGTTACAAAGATGTCACGTTACAAATTCCCAAAGGGTGTTCCAGAAATATCTTTGTTAAAAAGTAGGCGTGGTCATAAACCGATTTCCATAAATTTTTGCGTGTCTATTAGCACAAGTTATAAAAGTGTATAAACCAAGTTTCTTCATAATATCTCAATTATTTGTCGAGTTTTGGGCTCCGAAATCTCGTATATTCCTTTGTCTAAAAAGAGGCGGTGCCACGCCCATTTTCCAAAATTTTTCTTTTTTTTGTTTCCGGTCTATTGTAGAACTCAAACCACAAAATTTCAATGAATTATCTTTATACTTGACAAGGATATCGCTTAAAATGTTTTTATTAGGCCACTTTATAATACCCATATATAAAAGTGGGCGTGGTCGTCAACCGATTTCCCTAAAATTTTCAACACGTATTACCACAATTAGTAAAAGTGCACACAGCAAGTTTCGTCATTATGTATAAATTATTAGTCGGGTTATGGGCTCAGAAATCTCGTATATTCCTGCTTCTAAAAAGAGGCGGTGCCACGCCCATTTTCCAAAATTTTTGTGTTTTTAAACGGTTTTATTTAGCTCACCCCGTTTGTTTTAATGTTGGGTCAAATTTAGTAATTCAAATTTCACCCTCTTCCTGTCAACCGATTAATCTGAAATTTTGTACGCATGTATAACCCCGATGACAATGCAATATTATGAAAAAAAATTCCGCTAGGTGGCGCGTGGGTCGCTATATTTACAAAAATCGCATTTATGGTCCGATTTGGCTGAAATTCGGAACATGTATTACTACCTTGAAAAGAAATATTTTCTTAAAAAAAAATTTCCGCTAGGTGGCGCGTGGGTCGCTATATTTACAAAAATCGCATTTATGGTCCGATTTGGCTGAAATTCGGAACATGTATTACTACCTTGAAAAGAAATATTTTCTTTAAAAAAAAATTCCGCTAGGTGGCGCGTGGGTCGCTATATTTACAAAAATCGCATTTATGGTCCGATTTGGCTGAAATTCGGAACATGTATTACTACCTTGAAAATAAATATTTTCTTAAAAAAAAAATCCGCTAGGTGGCGCGTGGGTCGCTATATTTACAAAAATCGCATTTATGGTCCGATTTGGCTCTTAGTAGAGTAAGAACTTTGCAGGGACTACGTATAGAGGCGTTGGACTGCAATAAACTAACGGGCAAGAAACCTTGCAATAATGAAGCACTAAATGAATTAAACAGAATGCGAAATAAAAACTAAAAACTAGAAAAT
This sequence comes from Urophora cardui, assembly GCA_960531455.1. Lineage (NCBI taxonomy): Eukaryota > Metazoa > Arthropoda > Insecta > Diptera > Tephritidae > Urophora > Urophora cardui. The sequence continues at coordinate 18,989,354 of OY482670.1, read as the reverse complement.
AAAAATAGGTAAAAAAACTTTTTAAGTTAAACGGTTTTATGTTATACATACATTGCAATGTTTAAGATAAATGTACTAAAAACAAAAAATAATAAAATAGATACAGTCGTGGGAATTATAAACATTTGCATAGACTAAAATAAAACCGTGGGGCACGTCAATTGTCTACAATCGTTGATTAAAATGTTTGTTTTGTAATGTTACACTATAATTAGGCAGTTGTTCAACCGACAACGATGGACGTGTGATAAGTAGGGCTAGAATGTGGAAAAAAGCTAGCAAGCTCGATTATAAGCGAGTTTTAGGGTTTCATAGTGGTGAGCGAGTAGTACTTTTATCATATGTTTTGTCGATTAAAGACAAACTACGAGCAGTGAAACGTTTCCTCGTGTGAATGTCCAACGATAAACTAGTTGAAACATCTCTTTTATTAACATGGAGTGTATAACTATTGGAATTTCCATGAGCAAGAAAATAGTAAGTAATTTCCTCACCGTCTACCGGCCAACTGCCTAACGACGAATTAAACGATTCTTCTATCGCACGTTAAGTCGATAATTTGTAGACAATTGACGTGCCACCCGGTTTTATTTTAGTCTAGTCTATGCAAATGTTTATAATTCCCACGACTGTATCTATTTTATTATTTTTTGGTTTTTAGTACATTTATCTTAAACATTGCAATGTATGTATAACATAAAACCGTTTAACTTAAAAAGTTTTTTTACCTATTTTTATTCGTTTTATGTCCGCAGGTGGACTCCTGCCATAAAATTCCAATGATATGTCTTTATATTTGACAGAGATCTCGCTTAAAATGTTTTTTATTAGGTCACTGTATAATACACATATATAAAAGTGGGCGTGGCCGTCAACCGATTTTAACAATTTTCCGTCCAACCGTTTGCCTAAGTAAGCAAGTCAAGCGTGCCAAATTTCATCGATATATCTTCAACGGTTTCTGAGTTATGACATATAAAACTTTCAATGTTTGACCCTTAATAAGTGGGCGTGGCACCGTCCATTTTCCAAAATTTCATCAAATTTCTTCTTAGGGACCTGAGCTCAACACGTGGGTAAAATTTTATCACTTTAGCTATATTAGTGACTGAGATACCAAATTTCTGATTTTTTCTATATAGGAAAAGTGGGCGTGGTCATGGTCCCATTTCGCCCATTTTCAATACCAACCGTCCCAGTGTCGATACCAACTTGCATTTCAAATTTCATCAAAATATCTCAATTTTTGCGCGAGTTAGAGTGTCTACAGACGGACAGACGGACAGACGGACGGACGGACATGGCTCAATCGATTTCTCTTTTCACCCTGGTCATTTTGATATATATAAGTCTATATCTATCTCGATTATTTCATTCTGTTACAATCCACCGTTATGTGATTAAAACTATAATACTCTGTGTACTAGTACAGCTGAGTATAAAAATACAGGTATGTGCATTGTCATTTTGACGCTGTCTTTTTGATTAAAAAGCAGATTTTTGAAGTTTGATCTTATGTCAGTTTTGGAGTATAGCGATGCCAGACTTTTATTTTTTGAATGCGTAAATTTTTGTTTGAAAGTTTGGGTATTTCAGGAATCAAAGGACAGAAAGAGAAAGGGCACTAGTGAGCAGATTTATGGAACTTCCGGTAGCTCCTCTTCGCTCACTCCACAACTCTTCATCCACTCTCCGCGAATAAAGGGTATCGTCGGAAATTGGAAAAATTTTATATCACCGTCTTTGCAGCCATATTTGGTATTACTGCACCGCGGAAATAAGCAACTCATATTGTTAAAATCTAGGGTACATATTTTTTTGTAATTGGATTCGACATATGTACATATATACATATATAGCCTGGAATGCTCACTTGGTATGGTGGTGTACATACATATCGTCGTTTAAAGTGCAAAACCGCGTGACATTTTTGCCAAAAATGAGATTTCATCAAAAATACATTCCTGGCGTCCGTCCCCATCCATTCATGCAACAATTTTGAGATTCACACGACGCAATTCCAAATAATGACACAGTTTCAAAACCGCTTTTTTTAAGGAAATTTTTCGAACCAATACCGCGAATAATAGGTGTTGTTGCTTTATAACTGTACTGTAATATACTAAGGTTGATTATACTTTCATAAACACGAAATGGATTATAGCTTTGCTTTATTGAAGAAAAGTTTTTACGTACGCCTGCAAAACCGCCTATACGTCACTATTGAACAAAATAAAAAACGCAAAACCGCTTATAAATATATAAGTAAGCCAATAACTGCACATTTAACTGTTTTTCGCCAAAATGATATTTGGATTAAGAATATAATCCAAAAATCTACCTTGGTTTGGATGTGGGTTTGCAAAATTCCGAACCGTTTTGAATTAAAACAGTTTTTACTGTCTCCTGTAAAATTTGGGTGGTAGCGGATACGCGGTATTGCACTTTATGCGACGATATGGAGTTATAATAGATCAGTCTCCAAAACCTCCCCAAACCATATACCAGAGTGATCACAAAGCCTAAATTAAAAGTGATCGTAACTACTAAACTAAATTAAAAACTCACCGAGAATACCGGAAAGGGGCTACTTTGTAGAACGGCCGAACTGATATTCCGCGAAGTAAAAATCCGAAATGAATCTTTTATGAATCACTGCTGAAATTCATCTATGACTGAGGAGGCATCAGTGAGTATTTTCAAATAAAGACTGCTGAATTTTTCATATAAATGGTTTGCTTTTTTCAAAAAAAAAAAAAAAACAAATAATAATAATATGAATAATTGTACTCAGAAGAATCATCAATGATCATTCAGCAGTGAAACAAATTTACTGCAGGATGTGTAATTTTTTAAAATTGAAAAAATTTCTTTCAATTCAAATTGAAAAAATTCGTTACTATGAATACCATGGTTACAATTTATTTTTAAAACAAAGCAGTGAAAAATACCATTAATGGAGGATTTTTATCATTGAGTATGGCAGCACGAAATGTCATAATCTGCTTAATTGTCAGGTGGTTAATATGGCGACGAAAACTTGACGTTTGTTTTAACTGGTATACTTATTAGAAGGCTGCACGAATGGATTCGAAACGGCCAACAAAATATTCGCGGCCGTCCAATTACAGTACCTACTTGTTTCTGTCGTTTTAGAATAAACGCAAGTAGAGCACAACCATAAACAGAACCAATACAATTACTTATTCGTAGCGACAATTACATGACCTTAAAAAGGTTCTGCAAATAGTGTACACTACTTGCGAATACTTCGAATATAATCGAAATATATGTATGTACATACATACATACATACATATGCATACACACTAGGGCGGGTCGATTGGTAGGGGCCAAAAAAAAATTCACAGGGACACATCGCAATTATAAAAATTTGGGTAATTTCAAGCTTTTTTGCCCAAGAAACCATATGTCTAAAATAAATTTCGAACCAGAGCTTTCTACGAACTACATATGTATTTCCAACTGTTCTATATACATATTTTAAAATAACTCGGTAACCAATACTTCGATTCTTTTGATTTTTTCGGCATTAGTTAGGAAACTTATTTGGCATATTAAGGTGGTTTTATGAAGGAAATAAAGTTCTCCCGAAATTCGTGGAACAACCCGATTTCCATGCGAATATAATACGGAAATCTATACCTACAATTTTTCCTTAATATATTAAAATTTAGAGGTCGTGCAAATGCCTCCAAATTTCTTTCTCATTTTATATCAGTGATGATACATAATTTTTTTCAAAGTCCTTAATGTACAAGAAAAACATTTCTTATCATTAAAAAATGGAACATATGTTTGTTGGGCTTTTATTTTTTGGTCCACCTTAATGCCATATGCACATTAAATAAACAAACAAACCAAAGAAGCAACAAGGTTTTGCGAATACTTCATAACATGGTTATTATTATGTTATATTCTATCGTGGCGAATAGTGTACACTAATCGCTCCAACAGAGCAAATAGAAATAGTATTTATATTCCAAATGAAAAGTATGGGTTATATTCGTATCTGCATTGAAATTGTGCTGTGACTAATTGTACAATGCATAGAGTATTCGCAAATATAGAAGAGGCAAATGGTATTGTGCAGAGGTCTAATACTTATACCATGCGTACAAACATACGGGTAATAAACTAACAAACGACTGTTCGAGCATTTGAACAACATTTGTTCGGGCTACTCGAAAATGTTCAAAAAAATCTGGAGCTCTAATTTATACCTTCGATGATGCTAGTGGAAACCATGTAGATCAGCTACACGAAAGCTTCGTGATCCATTGTAGTCGTTGTAGCTTTTGTTTTACTGCTGCCGTACAGATTCAGAGGTAGACAATAAATAACTGCTTTATCGAAGTCATCTAATAACCACTAGAAAAGTACGTGACTAAGATTTTTGCAATTGAAAGTTCAAAACAAAAAATGAAAATACCAAATATAATTTAATATTTATTTGTCTGTTTAAGCCATTGTATTGAAGAAGTCAGCGCGTCGCATAAATTACATTGAACGCAAGCAAACCTATGCTGAATAGAACGCAGGAGATCGTGTACATTTCCCTTTTTTTGGTTTTGTATACATAAGAAACTTTAAAAAGCGCAACAAGGACAACTCTACAACTTATTTGCCAACAAAGCAAGCGAACTAGCGAAAATATTTATACATTTTGTAAAATATTGAAAATCGAAATTGTAGTAAGAGTTATGTATGTTTATAGAAAAATGGAAGATAAGCGTGCAAAACGTGATGATTTGGTTAAGGATAAAGAAAAAGAAAAAGAAGAAGAGGAAAATGGAAAATGGAAACAACTTCCAATGAAAAACTGTCCTTGCACAAGCATAAATTGACAACGTTTTATAGGCAATAGATGAGCAATCCAAACAGCCACCATACCAGCAGCTGCTATTAAGTGCGACAGCAGTTCAATTTAAAAGTGAGCAAGGATGCCGGAACAGCGACAGTGACCAAAGCACACAAACTAACAAACAAATAAATGAAAAACAAAATTCATAAACTCCAACAACGATGACGAGCAAAGCGTGGACTGCATAATAATTTTTGAATGCAAGCAAGTTAAAGTTTTTTAGTTAAATTGATACGGTTTGGCATGGAGGCTGTGTGGATTACAGCAAGAAGGCTAAAAGTATAAAAAGGATAATGGGAGAAAACGGCGTGTAATGAAAGTAGGAAGGGCAGAGAAACAGGAAAACAGGAATGTCAAACAAGAAGAACGGCTGTAGAGACAGAAAGACAAGCAAAGGCAGCCATGCAAATATCCGCCAATAGGCGGAACAAACAGGAAAGAGCAGGAAAGGGCAGAAAAGGGCTGAAAAGAGCAGGAAAGGGCAGCAGAAAATAATAGAAAAGAGAAATCAAGTGAAGTGTAGTGAATTGAAAGTGCGGATAGGCTTGAGTGAGTTGAAGTGCGTGTGTGTGTGTGGTGGCTGCAACAAAATTGGAAACCAAGCAAAAAATCATCGGCGTCTACCACCCGCTGAAAATAACCAGAAAAACATTGACGCATTTTCAATTTTTTTTTTTGGTATTTTTCTGCTTTTTCCTGTTTTCGTTTAAAATTCGGGTGACCAATGCGAATGCCAAAGAGAAAGTGAAAAAGAAATTACATACTGATTTCCTTGTAAGCACAGATGAGCATAGCTTGAACGCCTTCGAGTCAATTTAAATCAACTGTCTGTTTCTGCAATATACATATAACGTCGTTAGAACTTCATAACCGCATAAGTGAGACTTTCATAATCGCCTAACCGACATTTGTGTCAAAAATTTAAATTGAATTCCTGACGATCAGCTCATCTACTTCAGCGCTGAAAAGGATATTAGAAGAAATTATATAAACGTTTGCCATGGTCGTCATCAAAAGGGGGTGGTCTCTTCCGAGGCATTGTAGGATTTTTCATTGCATAGGATTTTTTACGTGGTGGGTCCCAAGCCCGACGCACAACTCGCACTGCAGGAGTCAACAAGCTGATTGAAGCTTATCAGTGCGGCTTCAGACCTACCTACCATCGACCAGATCTTCACAATACGCCAAATCCTGGGAAAAAAAACATATGAAAATTGAACCAACATACACCATCTCTTTGTCGATTTTAAAGCCGCTTTTGATAGCACGAATAGGAATAGCCTATATGCCGCAATGTTTGAATTTGGTTTCCCTACAAAACTTATACGGCCATGCCAAATGCGCGCTGACTAACACCACCAGCACCGTCAGAATTGGGAAGGACCTCTCCGAGCCGTTCGATACCAAACGAGATTTCAGACAAGCTGACTCCCTTTCGTGTGACTTCTTCAACTTGATGCTGGAAAAGATAATACGAGCTGCATAACTCCACCGTGCAGGAAGCATTTTATACCACAAGAGTGTACAACTGCTGGCGTACGCCGATGATATCGACATCTCGTTGGCACTAACATGCGCGCCGTATGTTCTGCCTTCTCCAAGCTGTATACAGAGGCTAAGAAAATGGGTTTGGCGGTCAACGAGGACAAGACGAAGTACCTCCTGTCAACACACAAAGAAACAGCACGCCTTGGCAGCCACGTCAATGTTGATAGCTACAAATTTGAAACTGTTAAGTACTTCGTCTATTTGGGAACCAGCATTAACACCAAAAATAATGTCAGCACTGAAATCCAGCGAAGAATCACTCTTGCCAATAAATCCTACTTTGGACTAAGTAGGCAATTGAAAAGTAAAGTCCTCTCTCGACGAACCAAAATCACACTCTACAGGACACTCATCGTTCCAGTCCTCATGTATGGCGCAGAAGCATGAACTATAGCACAAGCAGATGAGATGGCGCTTAGAGTATTCGAGAGGAAAGTTCTTCGAAGGATTTATGGACCTTTGCGCGTTGGCGGGGCGAGTATCGACGGAGATTTAATGATGAGCTGTACGAGCTTTACACAGACATCGACATTGTTCAGCGAATAAAGATCCTGCGGCTGCGTTGGGCAGGTCATATCGTGAGAATGGACGAAGGTGCTCCGGCCAAGAAAGTATTCCTGTCGAAACCCGCTGAACGCAGAAGAAAGGGGAGACCTTCACTGCGTTGGAAAGATCAGGTGGACAGTGATGCTGACTCTCTAGGTATTCCCAAATGGCGCCACGCTGCACGAAACAGAAATAGCTGGCGCGCTTTATTGAAATCGGCCAAAATCGTCTAGACGGTTACGTGTCAATTAAGTAAGTAAGTAAGTAAGTAAGTAAGTAAGTAATATAGACATTATGCGGCCTTTATACGGTTCAAATTTTTCCTAGTCGATTTGCCAGTCGAAAAAAAATCGACCCGTGTAAAGGCCACATTACCGAGCTTTCCATAGACCAAATTTATGTTGTGGATTGATAGAGCTGGGCGCCAGAAGTTAAAGCTTGGCAAATCACATTTTTGGCATAAGCGTTTACGAAATTTTGACTTAGACGGTTATGCAGTACGAGGATAAGAATGTATGCATATAAGTATGAGTACTGTGGAATGCCTTGGCCTTTGCTTTATACTTAACACTTTCATTTTTCCTTGGCATCTAGATAATATGTACGTTTTGCTGAAAGCGGAAGCGTGACTATAGATATGGTTTACATAAAAATCTGAATTTTTCCTCTAAATGAAGCGGAGAAGAAACACGAACGCGATGATGATAATTTTGTGTGGTGACAAGAAAAAAACAAGTTTAGATTAGAAAGAATTTATATAACAACTTAAGATAGCAATTTATGTTAAGATATCTTATGATTGTAACTCTGTAACATACTCCAGATAGCAGCTAACTTTCAGAAGAAGAAAAGAAAGACACTTCCTATGAAAGAAAACGAAGAGAACCACGTTGTTCTGGAAGTAAATTATTCAATCAGACTTATTTAGAGGATTTTTTTGCCTTTTATCATCACAAATCACATATATACATTATACTTTAGCATAGTCTGTACCCAGCTAACAATTTTACCCGAAATCGGTTAGATATCCATCAGATTTTCGCCAAAAAACTCCGAAATCAATAAGATTTCTGTACGACTTCTGCAAGAGAAATGTATTGAGACGTTGACAGGAATTCTTACAGACATGTCTGGGGAAAGTCTGGGGTTTTACCGACGATTCGGACAGATATCTAACAGATTTCTGAACGAACAAAAAAATATTTAAGAAAAAATAAAATATTTTGGCATGTCTCCACGAAATCGTTCAGATATCTAGGAGATTTTTTCTAGAGCTCCAGATTTTTTTTGAACATTTTCGAGTAGCCCGAACAAATGTTGTTCAAATGCTCGAACAGTTGTTTGTTTGTTTATTACCCGTATGTTTGTACGGGCATTTGAACAATTCGGAAATTTTGAAGTTTGTTTTTTTCTTTTGTTTTTTTCTGATGGGAAAAAAGTAAAATTAATTAGACAATTCTGATAGAAATATATAAAAAATCTATAAGATATCGCACACTAAATCAAAAAGCGTTACAACTCAAAATTCAGAAATTTTCAGGAGAGGCAAAAAACTTTTTAATTTTTATAGGCAATGATAGGGAAAAGGCTACGAATAATAGTTATTTCTCAGTTAAAAAAGACTGTTATGGAAAAGATTTTTTGGCAGCCGCTAGAGATATATTCTGTGTACCAATTTATGGAAGAAACCCGATTTCGAAAAATTTTGAGTTGTAACGCTTTTTTGATTTAGTGTGCGATATGTCTACATAGTCAACTTTGTACTCAGATTTTTTTTAGAATTCTCTGAATAAGAAATTGTCTGGTAAAATTGTTTGCAGGGTAGTCTATTGAAAATACACCCTACCGCAAATCGCGCTAGTTCCAGGCTAGTGCATAACTAGTTCAAAAGGAAACAGACTTGGTTCTCGTTTTATTCCAACGCAATGCTTTCAACTGTCTTTTTTAACACGGCGGTGTACTACGAGTTGGCAAATTATTACCCTCTGCAGAACTTTCGAACTTATTCTAAGCTAATTTCTATATGAACAGTCCTGGAATAGTTCAAAAATCAATAGTTAGGAGATATTTAAAAAGAAAGCACTTCAGGCCTAGTTCAAAAATGGTCAGTCTTTGGCAACGATTTACAAAATGAAATGAAATATGCAACATCAAACACTTATTTGCTTTCCCCAACAAAATGCACAGAAAATGTGCCGAAAAGCTTGCCAAAACTTGAATTATTTTTCTACTTCATATTTTGTTTGTTGATTTCACGCCCCAAAAACGAATCTTTGCTCTTGAGTCGGCTTGTTCTTTTGCATTTCTCTGTTGACTATATCGCAGATCTCATGTGAATTATTATTACGAAAAAGCCACAGGCCAGGCACTCACAAACATGTATAAGCACACTTGCAGCTTCCTTACATATTGTCGTTGCCTACATCTAGGCGGTGAGCTCCTACATCACACACAAGGGATGTGTTATTGTTTGAAAGCAAAAGCATGGTTTTCCAGCAAAACAATAAGCGGGACACACACTCCAAACTATGTATTTTAGTTGCTGTATTTGTGTGTTTC